>OZ024673.1:3363461-3405638 GCA_964016965.1 Diacarnus erythraeanus | reverse complement strand
AAAGAGTAGGGTGGGGAGTGGCAGTAAGAGAATGAATGATAGAAAGTTCAGGCTGTGGCAATGGTTCATAGCATTTGTTCAATGTCAGAATGACCGTGTCTCACATTATAGTAATGCTGTAAAACAAGCAGAGCATAGAATTTAAACAGCATGCCTAATTCACTTTAAATCTAATCTATATAGAGGCTGGGAGAGATTGTATCTACTGAGCGATTGAGTTGGAATAGAGGAGTTTCACAGTGTATGTATACAGAGGTATACTTGAAGGTAAGAATAACCTTGGAAATGCTCGGCTAGTTATTCCTGAAGGGCATAACTTCACTATTAAAATTATTATTATAAATTTAACTGATGGTTTTTAAAGTGAGGTAAAATACTTAGAACCCTCTATTCCAAACCTCTGACACCCAACACTTTACATTAAGGACACTTGGATGTGTCTCCTATAACAGCATGTGTATTAGCGGAACTTTACCCCCTAAAATTTGGCTACTCCTTTAATCAGGACACTTTCCAAGGTGAGAGGTTCCACTTTATTTTATCTCTTAAAAAATAATAATTGCTTCTATTGAACTACACATTATGATCTATAATACATAATATTGTTCAGTATCTTCCATGGTAGAAAGTTTTATTCCTTGATAGAAGGTTGTAAGGATGTAGAGAAGATGATGCCTTTATTGTTTCATCTTTGGGGCTTTCTATTAGCCCTAAAAACAGGAAATTCGTCATTTGACTTTGGATCGGTTGTTTGTAATATCTGCCTGACATTCTACAACAATTATGAATAGCAATGGATTAATAAAGAATTATAAAGTCTACTCAAGAAATCTTGGGAGAATTTTAAGTGTCCTAATTATACTTCAGATTTCAGAGTAGTGTTATTGAGGTGTCCTCATTTCAGAGTGTTAGAATAGAGGGGTTCCACTGTATAGAGAGGTGTCCTCATTTCAGGGTGTTAGAATAGAGGAGTTCCACTGTATAGAGAGGTGTCCTCATTACAGGGTGTTGGAATGGGAGGGGGGGTTGAAATAGAGGGGTTCCACTATAGACAACAGACTTGATTCTACTGTATTCATGTTTCACCGAGAGAGGACTTGAATACAGAGGTATACAATGGTGGTCCCATAACAGACAATATAATGTGAAGAAGAGTTTGTTTAATGTACCAAATCTAATTGGAATTCTTCTACTCTCTGTTGATGAGCATTTTCTGTGGGCATGTAATCAGGGAGTGAAATTCGTCTGTTGGTTTGTTGCTTCTTTTTTAGTGAATTTCTAGATATTTCACATATAGGAGTAATATTCTTGAAGATCTTTTTTCCCTTGGGGTCACGATAGAGGGTCACCATCTGTGATAATATAAAAGTTACAGAGTAACTATACAGAGGAACCAATCCCCTGAAGTGAGGACATCCCTATATACAATGGAACCTCTCTATCTCAGCCTTATGAAATGAGGAAACCTCTGTATCAGTGAAATTCCTTTATTCCAATCCCATGAAATGAGGACACTTCTGTATGCAGTTATATACTTTATATCTCTGAAATGTATCCTGGGATGTTCAGAATAGAGAGCTTCCACTGTAGCTAAATCTAAAACAGCAGTCTTTTGTCAAGTTCAGTAGAGCTGACAGCTCTTCTATTATTGCATTAAAACTAGCACTTACCTTTGGCACAAAAATCAGCAGCAGAATAACTGTAGTACTTATGAAGAATCCAGTGGAATAGACAATGGCAGCAGCATTCTTGTACTCCCTCAGGGAGATGGAGGTAACCATTATAACAGCCCAAAAAATACTAGTGAAATAAACTGCAGCTATGACAAACTGAGAGTCGTCAAGACCTTTGACTTTCACTTTTAGGATAGAAAAGGCGAAGATGAGAGCTACTATTTGAAGGAGGACTTTGATTCCATTAAGGATGATTGATGTTATTCTCCAGCTTGAACTATCACAGATGTAGATATAGTAGTTGGTTACAATCCCAAGTGCCTTGATTAATCAAATAGACAATGACAGTAATAATGTATACATAATCCATTGAATTAGAATACTAAACTACTAACAACCCATAATAAGGACATCCATAAAATAAGGACACTCTATAATAAGAATACTCCTATAATAAGGACACCCTATAACCAGATGGTCCATTTTTAATTGTCCTTTGTACAGAGGTTGTCCTTATTTTAGAAGTGGAGCTTCTGTATAACTATAAATAACTCCTCCAATCCAGCACACCAATTCATTCCAAACATTCTGCAAAATAATCATGAACATACTCCTTTTTCATCCTGAGTTCTTTCTCTATTGACTGCAGAGACAGCGTCCAGATTATTCCTATCCACAATAGAGTAGACACCAAGGATAAGGACATCTATGGTCACCAGGATGACTACACCAATAGCCAAAATCCAGTCATGTATAGTCTGTGATCAAGAGGTTATGTAAGAGCACAGACGTAGGAGAAGTTAGGAATAAAGGAAGAATGTAGATATGAATGAATATAAGTAGCATGAAACCTCTCTACCTTTTGTGACAAACAATAGTGTCCTAGTTAGAGGGGTGGCCTCAGTGAAGTTCCATTATATCATGTATAATGCTAACTCATTTGGTACATATCCAAGTATCCTATTAAGTGTCCTCATAATTTTTAGGGGGTTGGAATAGAGAGGTTCCACTGTATACAGAGGCTGCCTCATTTCAGGGGGTTGGACTAGAGGAGTTCCATGCACTTTAGTTTATTATTGTGCATTCATTGTTGTTTTCCTTGTTGATAGTTTGTTATCTATGTTTATTGTTTTGATTAATATTGTTTGGTATTATAACTTTCATCCTTTCCTATCCAGTCTTTCATTTAAATAATATGTTGATAGCTATTATCTAACCTTCTTGACAGCTGTGGACATGACATTATTAAAAATGTAAAAGATCCTTCCCATCTTCATAATGATAGTTCCAAAGCAGAGAGAGGAACCAATAGAAGACAACCATGGGGTTATCTAGACATAGAACATGCAAGAAGCAACTGAATAATCTAACCATGTCATACAATGTGCAGTAAATCTGGCTAAGTTCACTGTTACATGCAAACATGGAGTTGATAAACTGTACAATAAAAGCTCTCTATTCTGGACACCTTTCCACAAATTAAAGTGTCCTGACTAGAAGGGAAGACACAAACTGTTACTTGGGACATATTCAAAGCATCCTTAATACAAGGGTGCTCCTATTTCAGGGGGTTGGAATAGACTATTTAAAGTGCATGTCCTTATTTCAAGGAGAAGTTCCACTATAAAGCTGATTGGTGTATGTGTACTAGTTCTAGAATATCTTTGGGCTAACATAACAATTTCTGTTGGAGAAAAATTTTTAAAATCTCAATAGCTACATTTTTTGCTTACATTGCAGAGAACAGTAACTGTACTAGGATTAGTTGTTGGTATTATGAAGAAGAAAATGTTAACATATAAGATAGCAGCTCCTGCCAGTATCAGATAGTTCAACTTTGGACTGCTGAGTTTCATCAATCTACCATGAGTGAAAAAAAACATAATTTTTTATACACATGATATTGCTATAGTTATTAAGCTGTGGAAATACAAGGAGTAGAACTCTTTATTCTGGAAACATCAAAACCTTAAGACTTTCTTCTGACTATGAATTAATGGATCGTATTTTGCAATGTATAATAATGGAATGGAAATTCTCAACTTTTGAACATAGCAAATGTCCACAAGATGGAATATTCTTAAGTTTTAATTTGTCCCATTAAATAAACTACTAATAATTATAATCATTAGGAGTGTCCCATCAAGGCATTTTGTTTACATTCATCTCACTGTTGTACTATGACCTTATTTTTTATAATATATTATTTTCGCTAAATTTTTGTGCGATACAATAATTTTATGAATAAAGCTAAATTTTGGAAATCAATGCAGTGAAAATGAAGTGAGAATGATATTAACCAGATCTATGGTGTGAAAAGAAGCCATTCATAATTATCAAAGAAGCAACCTTGAATTCCTTGCCATGAAGTTGAAGACGAGGCATGCCACACTGAAGACTAGACCAGCCGAAGCTAACATTGAATAGAGTACTGTCACGGTAGTCTGAATGGTGATGTGAGCTGATTTAGGCACCCCATCATATGGTATCTCTCCATCTGTGTGAGTATAATATATACTGATATTATTATTATGTCCTGCTTTTGTCATAGAATGTCCTGAATTTGTTCATCAGAGTGCCCTGTGTTAGTAGTGTCCTGAATTAGTAGTGTCCTATATTTGTTCATCTGAATTAGTTGATATAAATAAAGTATCCTCATTACTGTTTAGGACAATATTTTGTTCACACACACACACACACACACACACACACACACACACACACACACACACACACACACGCACACGCACACGCACACGCACGCACATGCACACGCACACACACACACACACACACACACACACACACACACACACACACACACACACACACACACACACAAGGGTGTCTTTATTTCTTGTGGGATAATATGAAGCTCAATAATAATTATAAGTTTGGCCAGTTCCTAGAACCTGTCATAAATGCCCATCCTGTCAGTAATGGAAATAAATCTTAGCTAAGTGCACAGAATCCATTGGAAGTTCTGACCACAAACTGTTCAGTCAATAGACTCACGTTGCCATAAATTCGTATCATCTACTCTTCCTTCATACGAGAATATCAGCTCACTTGTATTAGTGATGTCAACCAAACCTACATATATCTTCTCTATATTATCTGCAAGAATGAATAATACTTTTAACCCTGAATGGCCACAATAACTGAGACAGCAAGTTGACCCCTTCTACTCCAACCCTCTGAGATAAGGACACCTCTCTATTAAGGACACTTAAGATATGTTCCAAGTGTACTAAGCTTCACTCCCTGAAATGAGAACATTCCTCCAATCAGGATTGAGAGTTTAACTCCTAAAGTGTCCTGAATAAGAGATGTTCTATACTGTATATTTAAGGTTGGATCTATGCTTGTATATTGTTTGACTTATATAAGAATCTTGTATTTAGACACTAGAATGAACTTTTCTAGATACTTATTCTGAATATTGCTTTATTCTTGATATCCTGGACAAATTAAACTGTCCATCAGAAAGATGACCATTTATGGAAGTGAAGTTCTAGATATATATACTGTTACTACACAAGGTGACAAATAATATAGAGGTGTCCTCATTTCAGGGGACTGAAATAGAGGAGTTCTCATTTCGGGGAGTTGGAATAGAGGAGTTCCACTGCATACGGAGGTGTCCTCATTTCATGGGGTTGGAATAGAGGTTCCACTGTATGCAGAGGTGTCCTCATTTCAGGAAGTTGGAATAGAGGGGTTCCACTGTTTATAAAGGTATCCACATTTTAGGGAACTGGAATGGGAGGGGTTTCACCATATATTTCAGAGAGTTGGAATAGAGGAATTCCACTGTACATGCATTCAAGATGTTATCATTATAAAATATTGTCTCACTTCCTTTAACGATTCTGTACTGTTCTACCATAACAAATTGAATTTTCTTTATTCCATCTTCACTGAACCTGATACGTCCCTGCATTTATCCATCAGCATTCAAGGAGTTAAGTAATATTATGAGATTATTCTGTAACTTACAGTTAATCCAATGAAATCTATGTCTGTAACACTATCAAATATCATGTCCAACATGGCTGAGTTGTTGTAGGTGAAGTGATGTAAGCCAAATCTATCATTTGGACCCAAATCAGAATTGAACTGTCGAAATTGTTCATTTAGAGTTTCGTTTTCTATCAGTGCTGTGTAAAAATTATTAGTATTTCAGAAATAAAATACAGTGGGAGAAATCCCTGAAATGAGGGCACCTCTGTATACAGTGGAACCCCTCTATTCCAACCCCTGAAATGAGGACACCTCTGTATACAGTGTTCCAACCCCCCTAAAATGAGGACTCCTCTGTATACAGTTAGTGTAATGTCCTTATTCCAACCCCATGAAATGAGGACACCTCTGTATACAATCAACTCCTCTATTTCAACCCCTGAAGTGAGGATACTTCTGTATACATTGGAAACCCCTCTATGGACACCCTCTGTATACAGTGGAACCCCTCTTTTCCATTCCTTGAAATAAGGGCATCCCTGTATTAAGGACACTGCATCTTGTTCATAAAGAGAACTGTGTGTACCCATTAATTTACCTGTCAGAGTGATGTTTAGGGCATGTGCTAGTGTCCATGTAGCATCGTAGCACTGCTGAGTGTATATCAAAGGTTCAAGAGGAGGTTCTAGTGTGGATGTATTTATTAGGCGGTCATAATCCTCATAAAACCTATATCCGTTCTGTAAAAGAGAAAGATATTCACATATACATAAAGTCTATAAAACTAATAATCTTTGTTTCAATCCCCTAAAATTAGGGAACCCTTGCATTAAGGACACTTCAATATATCTCCCAAAATAGCTTCTGTATTAACATTAAAGAAACTTCACTCCCTGAAATGAGAACACCTCTCTTACCAGGACACTTGAATTTGTCCTAATGTGTCCCAAATAGAGAGAAGTATACTGTAATTATTATGAAAGGAACAAGCCTTTCTTTATGATTGCTAAAACTTATTTCTATATTACATTGGTTTTTGTAATAAGTGAGTTAAAACAGTAGAGGTACCTTTCTATTCCAGACACCTTGAAGTATTCTGATTAAAGGGGTGGCCTCATTTCAGGGAGAGAAGTTCCATTATAACATCAGAAGCTGTTATGGGAGTAGTGTCCTTAATGCAGGGGTGTTCTTATTTCAGGGGGTTGAAGTAGAGGGAGTCTACATCATTTCAGGGGATTGGAACGGAGGTGTTCCACTGTATAAACAGAGGTATCCTCATTTCAGTGGGCTGGAATGGAGGGGTTTATTCTTTAACCAAATAAGAACCTGTCATATCCTTTATTAGACTATTAATTCCAAAGCAATATTTTGCATTATGCTATGTAACTGAACTATGAACTAAACTGGATTGACTAAAAATAACACTCAGTTGTGAGTATGCTCATATCAATGTTTCCACAAAATCTCTCCATAGAGGCTATATACCATGCACAGTTAGGAGATACTTCTCTGTGAACTAAATTTCTGACCAAATGATTAACTAAACAAGTTTTTATTTTATCTCTCTACAATATTATTATCTCTTCTAGAGACTTACAATTCCACTATCGACAACTTTAGAGTAATTCTTCAGAGATTCATCCAGAGTTACAGTCAACATAAATGGTAGCACACTTTCTCTGTCAGCCACACTGCACTGATGCTTCCTCAAAAGATCCTCCTGAGTCTTTTTGTCTCCTACCCACCATTGCTCATCATACCATCCATTTGCAATAAACTGGTACTTTGGGTAGCGTATGTTCTGTTGCTGTGCCTATAATAATAATAATAATATTGTGGACTAACACAACAACAACAACAACAATAATAATATTAGTAATCCTGACACTTTCTTTACTTTACATAATAATTTACAGAAGAAAATTTTAAGAAAATAACTCACCATACTGCAGGGGCAGATCTAGGAAGGGGGAGGATTGCAAACTCCCCCCTCTCCTCTCCCCTCCCCTCTCCACACCCCTCATCCCCTTTTGCCCTTTCACACTGTGTGTTGGAGAAGGAATGCACATCCTAGGAGGATGTGCATTGTGCAATGCCATTGGCCAAAGATACAACCCCACTCCTTCCCTTTTACAATCAAATTCCTCCTGTACTATAATTAGAGGAGTGGACCAGCAAAGTTAAGCTCTTAGCTCAAAGTCTTTCTGTTATTAGCTATACCGTAGATCCGGTTAATTTCACTGTCACTTTAATTTCGCTATTTTTGCGGTAGGTAAAGGAAAGCGAAAATAAAAAAACTTCAATAATTATTATCAAAATCATTACCTAATTGAAATCCCGCCCCGCCAGTGAAAATAAAAAAAACGTGAATTGCTTCATAATACAAGATCAGTGAAAATAAAGTGTCTTGAAAATAACCGGATCTACGGTAGTTATTCTATAGAGGAAGGAAGAAAGAATTGAATGTTTTTGTGGATGTTGTGCATTATAAAATTAAAATCTGAAACCAAAAAACTAACTTCAGTCTTGCTCAGTTAATTAGATGTTTTCTTAAAGTACCCAGAACCTGGCATAGTTTGTATTTTTCTTCTCCACTTTGATAGAATTTTCCCTATTTCCTCAATCTTAGGATTTGTCTGCCTCTGTTATAGCTAGCATCAGCAGAACAGAGCCTCCAACCACACGGATTTATCCGTATTTTTACGGATTTGCACCTATAAATACGGACTACGGAAATTGATTCAATTTATACGGAAGTATAGCTAGCTAACAGAACAGCTGTGAAATAACATTGTCCAGAGGCTTAAAGAGTTGTCTAAACAGTCAAAACAGGTAAGTATATTTATTGTCAGTTAATTCATGATATTTGTTTACTGATGCATTGTTATTAAGTTTTATATAACTATATCTTGTTCCAGTGTCTCCTGTCAAGCACTATGATAGCTAAGACTCTCAATTCTAGCTCACAGTCTAGTCTCATTATTAATCACAAGATACTACACGTAGGTGTGTGTCTTATAACAATAAGAATGATGCAGGTCATTAAACTAGCTAGCTCTACGGAATTTGCTACAAAAATACGGAAAGTGAGCAATTTTTGTACTGAAGTTATTCACTTCAAGTTGGAGGCTCTGGCAGAATAAAATGATACCAATAACATGCTGATGCTACTAGCTGTATATGCATGAGTTAGTTTTGCAATGAGTTCTGAGTTTTACCTAGATTTGTCAACTAACAGGTGAACTCCCCCAATATTCAATCCAACATTAATAATATCATAGCTAAAGATTATTGTTGTTGTTGTTGTTGTAGTTGTTGTTGTTGCTGTTGTTGACCTGACCAAGTTAATTTTTTGCTGCTGTTGTTGATTAATTATAGCTGCAAGGTGAGGCTAAATCAAACGGATTCTTTAGTACTGGCTCAAAATAATATTAAATTTTTATTAACAAATTTTTAAGTTATTATTGCACAGAGCATATTATTATATTTTAGTTGATATAAATACTGAATAGGAATAGGGAAATAGATCAATATTGAACTAGCTAGCTAACTGTTTGGAAATAACAGGCTTAAAGAGTTGTCCAAAGCAGTTCATATTCCTCAAAGCAGATTATAAAAACAGTTAAGTTCAATGTAAGTTAATTCATGATGTTTGTTTACTATAAGCACTATACAGGTCTACAGCTGTTGTTGACACCTTGTAATGCATGGCTACATACACTTACTTGACATAATAGTTCCCTGGCATGAATTTGATACATGGAGAGTAGAAATATCCTAGCTTCTGGGTCCTATAGTATATAAAAACAGCAACTGCTTTAATAGCCATGTACAATAGCTGCATTTTCATCTTATCTTCTGCTCCTGGGCTATATATTATCACCATTGTTGGCCATATTAAGGAGTGGAACATCTCTATTCTGGACACCTTGGGACAGATTATTAATTATAGGGGTGGCCTCATTTCAGGGGTTGAAGTTCCATTACTTTTACATAATTATGTCCTCAACTCAGGGAGTTGGTTCCACATGTACTTCATTTTAGGGTTTGGAATAGAAAGATTTACAGAGATTTTCTCCTTTTAGAGTTGGAAAAGAGAGGTCCCACTATAATTTTAAATATAAAAAGGATATTGGTAGATTTAGAGTCTGTGAACTTACAAAGAGTCTGTTACCAAGAGCCATCACACCGTCCTTTGTGGAAAATAGTGTTTTTGTGTAGCTGATATTATGAACTCTCAGTTGCTCAGCAACAAGTTCCATAACCTTTAGAAATAGAGTAATTTATATAGAGTGAAAGTGTCCTTGAATTAGTGGAACTATAGTAGCTAACTTGGATATTTCTAAGGTTCCTATTTTCAGTGATCTCAGAAATAATTATATTACAGGCTAATTTACAATTTTTTCACTGAGGCTGAGGTCAATTTGATAATATCAAGATCCACTCTCTCATTTTTTACTTACTGAAAATGAAGTGAAAATAAAGTGAGTGTATTTTTTCTCTAATGCATTCCTTACTGTGTATATACAACCAGAACAGTTATCCCAACCCCCTGAAATGATATATATCCACTGTCTTAAGGATATTATGTGCCTCAAATAACAGCTTGTGTGGGATTTCATTCCATCTAAACAGGACGCTCTTATTTTCACCAGGATGTCTGGAATAAGAGGTACCACTTTACTGTTAGCAAATTGAGTTCCAAAACTTATGCTAGCTATATAGCCACTCTACACTCATATGCAAGACACTTTTCCATAATAGCTACCAGACAAACAAGAGAGAAGCACAATGATACAAAGATCATGGATGCTAGAGGAATATTATTGGGAATTCAAATATACAGTGGAACCTCTATTTCAGACACCTCCTGATGAATTAAAGCATCCTAATTGGAAGAGTGGCCTTATTTCAGGAGATGAGATTTAATACACAAACTGATATTTTGGACATAACCAAGCATCCATATAGAGGGTGTCTCATTGCAAGGGGTTGAAGTACAGGGATTTCACTGTACATTGGTGAATAATGTTTCATCTTGAGCTATGATGGCCACTCTCTGCCAACCAAACTTCTTGACAATGCTGAAATACCCATACGCCAGGAATATCTCAGAGGTCAACATCTGGAAGAGTGTTTTATACTGGACCCTGTTGGACAGTGCAGGAGAATTCGAAACACAGGACAACTATAAGAAATAGAGTAATAAATGTTGGCATGTCTCATTTGAATAGTCAAATTTCGTCATATTATAGTTTAGCTGTATATAGCTAGAGTTCAAAGAGGAAATAAAGAAGGATATTGTGGCTCAAAAATATAGGGTTAGGTTGATTTTAGCTATTAATATGCCCAGAAATTGGATCCAATGCCCAAAAAGTAGCTAGAACCACTCCCCAAGTCCAAAATTGAACAAGATAGCAAAAACTGAAATATGTACAATATTGGTATGTAGCTAAGCCTTAAATTCCTCAGTAGCTAGTAAAAATGTGCATGCGAACTAGTTACACGTGTATGGGTCACCATTTGTGTCAAAAACTATAATCACTCAGCATTCACCTACTTAGTGTATCAACTATATAACTAGTTCTGTATGTGTCTACTTTACATAAAATATGCCTCTGCTTTATAAAGGTTACCTCTACTTTATAAAGTAATACAATACCTACCTCTACCATAGATTCTATGCCTCTACTTTATAAAGTTTTAAATTATAGAGTAGGGCTATTCATGTGAAAATCACATAATCAGAAGATCATCTATAGAAGTTATTGATTGCTTGCATGAATTTTGAGTTGCAAAAGGAAACAGCAAATGACGTGGTGAAGAGTTGCTGCGCTGTTAACTGATGTGTTAGCAAGTACCGATAATAAATTTAGTGTTTATCGTTTTCCTGCCAATCAGACCCTTAGAGACAGTAGTTAGTTTGCATTGGCAGAGAGTATGTGAGCATTCTTAAGCTTTAATTCTGGCCACCTTGATGGATTTAAGCAGATGACATTTGAACTTCATGCTATCTGTTAATTTGTTCTAATTAAACACAATACTAGTAAATTTGCTAAAATTGATTTCTAAATGTATGAATTGATGAAAAGGTGTAATTGAATTAGTAGACACCTACCAAATTATAAGAGGGGTGGGGGGGGTTGGGGGTGGAGTGTACACACTTTTTAGTTATCATTATTTTGCTATCTTGGTTATTTTTAGACTTAGGGGAGGGACCTGAATGGACCATTAAGAAAGGAGCTAATTAATTTGGTGTCTAAAACAGCCAAATTTATAGGAGTAAGAGTTCTCTGTGAAGGTTAATGATATAAGGTTGAGATATCCCTCCCAATGCTGCTATTTTTGAGAGTATAAATAGTTATTGTAATTAAGACAAAGACTCTACATGAGGCTACATGAATTGTATTCATCATTGAACATGCATGAGGACTAGGTACATGAAATGTGTCCTAATGTGTCCATTATTCCTGGGTACACAGTTACCTGGGTTAAGTTAAAATAATAAACAGCTTCAGCAGTTGGTTCTGTAGCCACAGAACAGCCTGATCCAATCACACCCAGTTTGAAGGGAGGCTGAAACATCTGAGTGTAGAACGACGAGAGTGAGACTTCTCTGCTGCACTGTAGCAAATAGTATTATATAGAATTTTAGTGTATCTCAGTCAAAAAACAAAGCAAAACAAACAAAGCAAAACAAACAAAGCAAAACAAACAAACAAACAAACAAACAAACGAACAAACAAACGAACAAACAAACAAACAAACAAACAAACAAACAAACAAAAGCTACTAGTTATACTACTACAACAAGTGAACCTTCACAAACATAATAAATTGACCAATCTATAACATTATAGAAAACTGGAGTGTTATAATAATATATTATAGTGATCACATAGTATTAGTTTATCAATAGAAAGTGACCCTCTGAAAATGACCAGCACTCTCTCTGACTCTAATTGTAAAACTGGAGGCCTAGTCAAAGCTGGAGACACAACCTTAATATTTATTTTCTCTGCTTTCTTGGTTGTATAGCTATAGACAGTTTATTAAAAATGTAATTGAGCATACAGCATAAACTTTATAAAATAAAGGACATGTTAGAATGGGGTCTATTGCCTATTGTAGGGAGCTGTCCTTATCTCAGAGATTAATTCACATGAAGGTAAACTAGATGGTGCATTTTAGCTCTCCTTGATGTATAGAGATTGTCTTATTAGCTATAGGAGGTTCTACTGTAGCTATGCACTGTTTAGTGACCTCACATTGGAATCTTTAAGGATGTAATGCAGCTTGTAACCTGGCAACATGGCTGAATTCCTGTTGATCTCATCCAATGCAATCTGAATACCAGGGATAGCTCCATTGCTTTTATATATCCCTCCAAAGGACATCAGTAAAGTGATAAAAAGTGGACAGATTTCATTCCTGGGATCACAGAGGTCACTGTGGTGGAGTGAGTCCTCTTCTATATCAGGATATACTTGCTTGTAGACACTGGTACTTGCTTGAGTGAGAGAAGCTGCGAGCACTATAAAGCACGCTACTAAACCACTAACATCACATGATACTGCCATTGCTAGGTAGAAGTATCTAGCTATTTATAAGTATAAGTGGAGTTTCATCATCGTTACAATTCAATAGCTAGCAATCATTAAGATACACTGCAACTTTTTCTTTATGTTTACTGGAACAACTAGCTTGCAAACACATTGGCTAGATGTAGCGTCTATGAAAGTAGCCATGCATGTAATATGACGTAAGGAAGTAAGCTAGAGCTAGCTATTATTAAGGAGGGAAGTTTTTTAAACATGCCACTAGTGAGAAAATAACATGACTGTCTCCTACATTCTCTATGTGTAAATTATACATGTGAAGTTGTGCACAGTCAATTGCAAGGTTAAATATGTAGCGTCTCAAAAGACCTAACAGAGCATGTACTATAGTTCCAATTCCTTTACTCAGTCTACCTCAGCATCTTTCTTCATTGTATTAATAGCTAATTTTAAAGAGCGTTACAGACCATGTCTTATCAAAGAAATGCATACTACTAACTATCCCGGCCTCACCGGGAATATCCCGCAAAAACCACTGCTTTCCCAGTATCCCGCTACAACCGTGCAATTCCTGGTCTTTCTTCATCTCCTTTTTCATCTCCAACAATAATAGCTCAAATTTAATAGGTAATTGTTAGTACTAGCTTAATTTAGGGTGTGGCCTTGATACCGCCATCTCTAGAATATTACTCATTCTTATTAGTAGCTAGCTAATAGCTGCCTCATGATACTACTGGTGATGTTGCCATGGATACTAACTATAACTTTGTTTCTTTCATTTTTCTCTTTGTTCATCTTCAATAACTATGTGTGATCAAGCAAAACTATTTCAATTCAAGCAAAAATATGAGTTTAATCAAGCAAATCAAAATTGATGGGTTGGTAGGTATGGAAAGGTCTTATCTCTTGGCCATCTTAAGCACTACAACTGTTCACTGTATTTATTATAGCTAAGTTTATGAGATAAGAAGCTATATAGACAGTGTATGGTACAAAATCATCACTTTATGATCCATTGTAAACATATTGAAAGGAAAATGATTCCTTCTCTGCTCCATTAATAAGCAGTAACCTAAAACTAATTAATGTGATTTCCATAATATTTTATTTCTGGGATGATGGTGACTGGATGGATGTCTGGACTTAAGCTCCATCTCAACAGTAATAATTATGCTGAAATACAACTACTCTCTATTTCTGGCACCATTAGCTATTAGAGGAATGGACTCATTTCACTAGTATAATACCACAAACTGCTATTTGGGACATATCTAAGTGTCCTTCAATACAAGGCTGTCCTAATTTCAGGGTATAAGTTCAACTGTAAAGCAAGCGGAGAGAAATCCAGTGAAGGCTTATAATTCACTAGCATTTAAAAGTATACAAAGCTAGAGAAGAATGGACACTTGAACTACATTGATTAAACTTCTGGTATAAAGACTAGCTAAAGGTGGACATGCACTTGCACTTGCACTACCTCACCTGACAACTCCTGTTCACACTTGAGGTTCCACAATGATCAATTCAATTCATTATTCTGTCACTTACTCAATTATGTATATTAAGAGGGGAAGGTTATGGTTTGGAGTATAAGAACTTCACTCTTCATTGTTAGTGCTTACCATTATCAGAAGTTTATCAACTGTCCATCCCCTTTAGCAGGATATGTAGGGAGATTGAAGGTTGTGAGGTACAAGTGTAATACAATGAACACTGAAGTTGATCTCCAATTTGATTATTTCAAATAAGGCTAATTAGAATACTAAACTCCTAACAACCCACAATAAGGACATTCATAAAATACGGACACCCTATAATGAGGACACGCCTATAATAAGGATATTTCTATATTAAGGACACCCTATAATAAGAATACTCCTACACCCTATAATAAAGACGTCCCTATAATAAGAATACTTCTATAATAAGGACACCCTATAATAAGAATATTCCTATAATAAGGACCTCCAATCCAGATACCAATTCATTCAAACATTCTACAAAATAATCATGAACATACTCCTTTTTCATCCTGAGTTCTTTCTCTATTGACTGCAGAGACAGCGTCCAGATTATGCCTATCCATAATAGAGTAGACACCAAGGATAAGGACATCTATAGTCTGTGATCAAGAAAGGTATATAAGAGCATACGTAGATTGCATAGATCAGGGGTGTAGACAAGGGGGGGGGAGGCTTGGGGGGCTTAAGCCCCCCCCCCCCCCCACCCCCCAGATTTTTAGATGAGATTAACTAGATAATATCAGGCTCTGGCTTAATATTATTTTTTGTAAACTGCATATGATGTGCACTGTAGTGGTTTGGTTAAACGTTATTTAACCATGACAGTAGTGGTTAACAGGTAAGCATGGCAACATTGTAAAAGCTGCTTACAGAACTTGCTTGACTATTAGCCTAATTGCTAGTAGCTAGTACCATGTCTGTGAATCTCTAAGATAGTGGTTTAGCACTCCTTTAAAGCCAGGTGAATCATCCAATGAATTTAAGGCCAGCTATCAGCCTGAATTAGCCAGTAATCAGCCTGAACTGAGCTAATAATATTTAGGTTACCTTGAAGATGTTTCAGTGCAGAATCCACTATGAAATAGAGCCTAGTCTATACTTGTGTACATATTAAAATATTAATATTACTCTAATTTGCTCTCTTGCACCTCTTGGATTTTGAAGAAAATTTTTGCTTCTGCACTTCGTACAGGAGGGGGCATATCCCCCTCCCACACCCTCCCCCTTGAGCCGAATTGCAGCTCTTTTGTCTTTACCTTATTAGCCCCCCCAGTCCTAAAAAGTTGTCTACACCCCTGTAGATATAGGAGAAGTTAGGAATAAAGGAAGAATGTAGAGATGAATGAATATAGCTAAGTAGCATGAAACCTCTCTACAAACAAAAGTGCATGTCCTGGTTAGCTACATATAATGCTAACTCACAACCTGTTATTTGGGGCATATCCAAGTGTCTTTAATATTAAGTGTCCTCATTTCAGGTGGGTTTGGAATAGAGGAGTTCCACTGTATACAGAGGTGTCCTCTTTTTAAGGATTTGAAATAGCATGGTTTCCCTATATACAGAGATGGCCTCATTTCAGGGGATAGAAATAGAGGTGTCACCACTATATACAGAGGTATCCTTATTTAAGGTTGTTGGAATAGAGAAGTTCCACTGTATATGGAGGTATCCTCATTTCAGGGGGTTGGAATAGAGAGTTTCACTGTATATAGAGGTGTCCTCATTTCAGGGGAATAGAGGAGTTACACTGTATACAGAGGTCTCCTCATTTCAGGGAGTTGAATAGAGGAGTTCCACTAATATAGAGGTATCCTCATTTCAGGGTGTTGGAATAAAGGAGTTCCATATACAGAGGTGTCCTCATTTCAGGGGGTTGGAATAGAGGAGTTCCACTGTATACAGAGATGTCCTCATTTCAGGGGGTTGGAATAGAGGAGTTTTATGCACTGTAGTTTGTTATTGTGCATTCATTGTTGTTTATTCTTTGTTGATAGTTTGTTAAGTATGTTTATTATTGTTGATTCATTGTGTATACATTCCTGGACTGTAGAATTTTTAATGATATTCATACTGCATTTGGTTTTGTAATAATAACACTTGTGGTAAAATGGATATTATGTATACATAGATTCAGGGGGTTGGAATGGAGATGTTCCACAGAGATGACTTCACTTCAGGGGTTTGGAATAAAGGAATTTCACTGATACAGAGGTGTCCTCATTTCAGAGGATTGGAATAAAGGAATTTCACTGATACAGAGGTGTCCTCATTTCAGAGGGCTGAGATAGAGAGGTTCCATTGTATAATAATAGGGAATAGGGATATCTTCATTTCAGGGGGTTGGTTCTTTGTTACTCTGTAGCTTTTGTTATGATAATATTATCACAGATGGTGACCCTCTATCGTGACCCCAAGGGAGAAAATATCTTCAAGAATGTTATTCCTAAATGTGAAATAGCTACAGATTCTCAACTAAAGGAGAAGCAAGAACTCAACAGACGAACTTCACTCCCTGATTACCTGCACTCAGAAAATGTTCATCAACAGAGAGTAGAAGAATTCCAATTAGATTTGGTACATTAAACAAACTCTTCTTCACATTTTCATATGATATTGAGTAGTCTGTTATGGGACCAACATTGTATACCTCTGTATTCAAGTCCTCTCGAACCCCACTAAATGTAATCATAATAATTCTTTATTAATTCATTGCTATTCACAATTGTTGTAGAATGTCAGCCAGGTATTGAAAGCAACTGATCCAAAGGCAAATGACGAATTTCCTGTTTCTAGGGCTAATCAAAAGCCTAAAAAACGAATTAATAAAGGCATGACACTATCCATCTTCTCTACATCCTTACAACCTTCTATCAAGGAATAAAAACTTTCTACCATGGAAGCAATATTAGCTATGTATTATAGATCCAGAAATAATATTATAGTGTGTAGTCCAATAGAAGCAATAATTATTTTTTAAGAGTTAAAATGAAGTGGAACCTCTCACCTTGGAAAGCTTCCTGATTAAAGGAGTAGCCAAATTTTAGGGTGGGTCTCCTATAGCCAATTCAAATTAGAGGTATGTATGATCTCTCATACTATCCTGTGAGAAAGCCTATGGCTATAGGAATAGTCATCTGTGTCTTTTGTCAGAGCAACTTCAGTATAGCTCACCTGTGTCAAGATATCACAGTATGGCCATTATCCTAGTGGTAACATTCTCTCCAGCATTTTTGTTTTGGTGGGGGCAGGAGTACTGTGTGAGTATTAGGTAGCTAGCTAGCCAGTTAAATAAATTTTCTTCTTTCATTAACTAGCTGATATAAAAATAGAGGCAACTTCAGTTTATGGAACTCCTAGGGAGGTCTTTCTCCTCATTATGACTTCTTTTAGACATTCACAGAGCCTCCAACTTGAAATTGTTCACTTTTGTAGCAAATTCCTAGCCAGCTAGTTTCATGACATGCATCATTCTTAATCATATTATTTTATTGTTATAAGACACACACCTACACACCTATGTGTGCAGGTATCTTTGTGATTAATGATAAAAAATAGACTAGACTGTGAGCTAGAATTGAGAGGAGAGTCTTAGCTAGCTATCATAGCGTTTGATAGGAGACACTGGAACAAGCTAGCTATTAACAATGCACCAGGTAACAAACATCATGAATTAACCTACAATAAACAAACTTAGTATTTTTATCACCTGTTTTAAGGAATATGAAGTGTTTAGACAACTCTTTAAACCTCTAGACGGTGTTATTTCATAGCTGTTAACTAGCTAGTTTAATCCTGCTATTCTTCCATTTATTATAATTTCCAGTGGTATTTATAGGAGGTGTAAAGGTGTAAATCTAAAATACTAATAAATCTGTGTGGTTGGAGGCTCTGTACTCAGTTAGTAAGGTAGTGTTGCCATTATAGCTAGCTATTTGATCAGCAAATCCTGTGCATGTGGCACTTTAAATTATGGTTTCACAGTTGAAATAGCTACTAGGCAGGGGGGGGGGGGCAATGCCCCCCTAATATCTTTTTGGGGGGGCATTGCCCCTCCTGCCCCCCCCCATTCTGCCACCTATGTCCCCTATCCCTTTCCTCCATCTCCTCTCCCCTAGGGTAGTTTCTCCAATAACTACATCCTGTGAATAACCTTATAATTATATTCATAGTTTGTACAAACCCAATGCAAATACTATGTGGTATGTGGTATAAAATATAGCTATAGCCCAACCATATACTCTTCCAATACAGAGATACCTAATGTAACTGCATTAAAACTTATTTTTTGGAAAGCTTTCTAAAGCTTGATTTTTAAGGAGGGAGTAAGGGGTGACAGTTCTATTTAAGGATGAGTAAATTAAGCCAGCATATTCTTTTAGCACAACAGGCTACATTGTAGCACAATTCCTTTTGGGGGGGCATAATAATGTTGAGCATAATAGGCTATTTTTTTCCCCCATTGGTGAATGGTGTGTAGTCTATAATACTGTTTAGTGTTTACCAAGGTATCTTGTTCAGCCAACCAATGACTCCCACACATTATAGTCTGTATGTGTCAAGTGTGCTGTGGGACAGGGTGCTGTGGTGCTACTACTAGCAGTCTAGCACATAAACTGAATGGGTTTAATTAATTAACAGTCTGGAAAATGGATGTGATTTGATGTGGTTTAGTAGGCTGTTATCAACAGGCAGTTCAGAATCTCAACTCCCGCTGATTTGTATTAATTATATAATTATGATAATATTGCAGCATTATTGAGGAATAATAGGCACATTTTTAAAAAGCATAATAGGTAGGAATCAGAGCATAGCATAATAGGTAAAAAAAGAGCATAATTTACTCATCCCTAGTTCTACTCATTACAGGGATACATCTTCCTTTTTGAGTATCAGTATGATAGCTGTATTTTACCAGTTTGTAGCATTATCAAGAGTCCATTCCTCCCTGGAATTCTTTAGACTGGCTTGAAGACTAATGCTCTCATCACTCATAATGAAAGGGATATTCTCATACTTACTATGAGAGATTCTCCCTCTATATGGGTAAAGTTCTGCTAATGTTAATACACATGCTGTTATAAGAGACACATCCAAATGTCCTTAATGTAAAGCTTGAGGTTTGGAATAGAGGGTTCTAAGTACTTTAAAAACCATCAGTTAAATTTGTATTAGTGAAGTTAGACATTTTAAAGCCCTCCTAAGCTATTCAAGAATAACTAGCTGTGCTTGTTTCTGGGTAACCTAACAACAGGATGGATGTTATTGTTTGACTAACCAGCCATGGCATTCCTGCAACTACTGTAATGATAAACAATTAGCTAGCTATTTCCTAAAAACCTCAGTTGTTATTAGGGCTAATTGCATAGTACATTATGGCATGGGTACATCCATTAAAGTATTTATTGTAATGATATCACTTTATGGTTTTGTGGTTAAGTAGCTGAACTATAATTTTGATCTTATGTTATATGCAAGATTAAAGGATTTACAGTTGGAACAAAAAGATTGTAGCTAGACTGTAACTAGAGTTATTACACTTATGCAGAAACCAAGTTTAACATTACCATGAAATGTAGCTATATACAGTCAAGGAAATAACCATAACCAACACTAATTTGTATCAAAGAATTTCCTTCCTTCATCATTAATTTACCTGAACAAACTTATTTCAACAAGACCACATTCATCCTCAGTTATGTTTTTGTGTGCATGAAGATCTGACAATTATTGTTAAGAATAAAAACTTGTCAAAATACTACTTTTGTCAGTTTCATCAGCACATACTTTTGCATAGACTAAGTTAATTGTTTATTTATTTATTTGAGGGGGGAGGGGCTAAGCACTTACAGTGGAACCTCTGAAGAGAGAACGATTTGGGACCAGGCACCTCTGTTCACTATTCAGAGGTTGTTTGCTTTCAGAGGTTGCCCATTTTTATCATGCTACTGCTCCCAATTATAGTGTACAATATTTATAGCTGTACATTCTTGTGGCTCAATTAATTTTTTTTTTTAATATAGCGAACATTAGTAACATACAATTACACTGGAGTATAAAAATTTCATAACAAGTTTAAACAGTTGGATATTATAATCAAAAGGGGTATATATTATAGCTTGCTTTAATGACTTTACATGAGCACATACTATAGCATCTCCAACTGAGCTGATCATGCCAGCTTGAATCCATGGTTCTCCAGAAACAGTTTAACATTATCTAGTGCATTAAGTACTTCACTAAAGGTTTTCACTGTTGGCTCGGTTCTTCATTCATCTCCCTACACTCTTGAGCACATTCATCAACTTCTTCTTGCTCCTGTGCATCACTTCGTTGTTCCATAAACTAGTCATTGCCAGGGTGTTTCTATGTGTAAATCCTGGACATTAAATCTGTGATATTATACCTGTAATATTCAATAATATAATAAGATTACTGTAATATACCATAATATACAATAAGAATACTGTAAGGAATTTACACCCCATTGCCACCGCCTACACAAACTGGCACTTTGCCTTATAATAATAATAATTATTATTTTCAATTATAATATTATTATTAGCTATAAATTCCAAAAGGGTGTGGCTTCTCATTCGCTTTTAGAGGTCAATTTATCATTGCTAGAGTGTGCTAGTGCTAAGCTAGCGTTCACTATTCGGAGTTCGGAGGTATTCGCTTTAAGAGGTGATCTGCTGTACATTTTCTATGGGAGTTGCTCGGGGGCATTCTGAAAGTTCGCTGGTGAGAGGTAATTCGCTCGTTAGAGGGTTCGTTTTTAGAGGTTCCACTGTATTTCTAAATATTTGGGGGTATCTAGTTTTCCTCACCTCCAACTCCTTAAATTTCATGGGTGTGAAAAGGTCAAGAAGCTGGGTTTGGGTGATGGTAAAGAATGAATCACCTGATCATTATTATTATTAGCTGAGTGTGTATTGAACTGTTGTATCAGTCATGACATTAATTATTCCACCATGCTGCTAACTTTTGTATCATGGATAGCCAGGAATATAAACTAGTTAGGGATGGATAGACACATATTAACTAAGTTTGAAAGAGTGGAGATCAACTTTAGGTAATGATATTGTGCTGATTATATACTTGTACAGCAGAACCTTCAATCTCCCTACATATCCTGCTAAAGGGGATGGACAGTTGATAAACTTCTGATAATGGTAAGCACTAACAATGAAGAGTGAAGTTCTTATACTCCAAACCATAACCTTCCCCTCTTAATATACATAATTGAGTAAGTGACAGAATAATGAATTGAATTGATCATTGTGGAACCTCAAGTGTGAACAGGAGTTGTCAGGTGAGGTAGTGCAAGTACATGTCCACCTTTAGCTAGTCTTTATACCAGAAGTTTAATCAATGTACTTCAAATGCCCATTCTTCTCTCGCTTGTATACTTTTTAATGCTAGTGAATTATAAGCCTTCACTGGATTTCTCTCTGCTTGCTTTACAGTTGAACTTATACCCTGAAATTAGGACAGCCTTGTATTGAAGGACACTTAGATATGTCCCAAATAGCAGTTTGTGTATATTGTGGTATTATACTAGTGAAATGAGTCCATCCCTCTAATAGCTAATGGTGCCAGAAATAGAGAGTAGTTGTATTTCAGCTTCATTTATGTACGTATTTGTTGAGATGGAGCTTAAGTCACTCAAACATGAAATCCAATCACCATCATCGCAGAAATAAAACATAATAGCTAATTTAGTTTTAGGTAACTGCTTATTAATGGAGGGGAGAAGGAATCATTTTCCTTTATAATAATCGCAGTGGCTAGAGTTCCGGTACCGGATTCACTTAATTTTCACTAGAGTTCCGGTTGCGCATGCACACTACAAGTAACCTTTGAACTTTGACTCAACAGCCAGGTAGTGCAGCTGAGCTGGAAGTAGGTGATTTTTAAGAGAAGATTGCTAAGTATAAAGAAGCCAAGAGTTGCAAGTTTTATATCCGTGATTCAAGGACCATTGATCGAGCCAAAGGCCGTGTAAAGAAAGTTTAAGCCACGTAGACATGGCCAAAGAACTTCATTGTAAGTACAGTTGAGCTGACTATCTAGCAAGCCTTATAACATAGATAGGTAATGAATAGCAAGCTTCCAAGCTTCTCTTTTCAGAGTTTCACTTTTCAGAGTTTCATCACCAGTACTTTTTTGGTGCCATATTTCTTATTCAGTTTCTGTTGATGGGGGGGGGGGGAATGAGGTGACCCGACAAAAGTAAAGCTACAACAAATAGTCTGGCTACCTTTCTTCCCCCCTTTACTTGAAAAAAATTGGACAACCCTCTCCCACCCTGTTGTCCTCTCAAAGAGCTCTACACAATGACAATGATTAATTTTAGCACCACACACACACACAAAAGAAAAAAAGAAAAAAAAAGAAGGGGAAATGTCCACCCCCCCTTTTTGTGGGCTAAAATTACTCGATGTCATTACATAGAGCTCTTCAAGAGGAGTCCAATGAATAAACACTTAAAATAATTTTATGAGTGTAAAAAATGTTCTCTAGTGACGACAAGATGGTTTGTGGATGATGATATTGCTGAAAAGGCCACATTGACTTCTTACAGGATTTTGGAAACAGAAGTTGAAGTAGTGCCTGTGTCAGGGACTCACATCGGACATGTGATGTCTCACACTAGCTACAGCTGATGGGACTATACTATGTAAGACTATTTTATTCTCATTGACTATCATTATTATTTGTATTATCATTCTCATTATTATCATTGTATCACTGAACTGCACATGCTCAGTAGTTTGTTTATGGTTGCTAGGTCAGAGTTTTTGTTTTTGAACACCATTATTACATGAACGGTTATAGCTACTCAAAATAATATTTTTAACTACTAACGCTACTTGTTAGTTTTAAGAACCCTCACATTTGGTGGAAGCGGTGCCGTGTGGACTTCAGCAGCTTCATAGAATCACATAGACCTGATCTAGAATCAACTCTTCGCAGATTTAAAAGAAGATTGCGATGTCTACGCGACAAGGAACGAGATACAAACAAGTAGTACTAGCACCTCCGGAAGAAGAAAAAGAAGAGGAAGCTGAACAACCTCCAGTGCTTTACACAGATGAAATTCTTTTTCAAAAAGAAGGGTCTTTGTTAGAGAAAGATGAACAGCTTCTGAATGAAGAGGCTATGAGAAGTGACAATGCTGGCTCTGAGGAAAAATTTTGTGGTCCTTCAGAAGATGCCATAGGAAAGGTGTTTTACATTATGATGGAAAGGGAGAGAGCCCAGGAAAAGAGGGAGCAAGAGTGGAAGGAGGAAGAACGAAGGCGAAGAGAAGAAGAACGTTTGCAAGAGGAGAGACGTCGAGAGGAAGACCGCCTGCGACGAGAAGAAGATAATCGACGTTGGAAAGAGCTCTTCAGAACAATGATTTCTTCTACAGCCAAGTATTCAACATCTCCAACCTCAAGCTCCTATGATAGACTCCGGGATATCCCTAAGCTACAAGACTCTGATGATATTGAAGCATATCTGTATACATTTGAAAGACATATGGAAACATACAAAGTTGAGAAGGCATACTGGGTGGCACAGACAGCACCACTCCTTCGTGGAATGGCACAAAAAGCCTACATGTCTGTGCCAAGAGAGTCTTCCAATAATTATGAGGAAGTGAAAGAAGCTATCCTTCAACGCTATGATATAGGTGAGAACACTTATCGCCAGAGATTTACCACAGCAGCACCTCAAGACAAGGAGTCTTATTCTCAGTTCAGTGCTAGAGCAGGTGATCTACTGGATAAGTGGGCAAAGAACTGTTCTACAGGAAAGGACTGGAGAGAGCTGATTGGAACTGAGCGAGTAATCAGTACAATGCCCCATCATGTCCAAGCATGGGTCAGAGATAAGAAACCCAAGACCATGGTGGAGGCAGGGAAATTGGCTGATGATTATGTGAGAAATAGGAAATTTGAGTATGGGGCAGGAAATCGCCAATTCAGGAGAAATGACGATCGCCCTGGAGTACGAGACAAGGATAGAGCAGGAAAGGAGAAAAGAGAGGAAAAGTGTGTTGTTACTAATGTCTCAAGAGAATTCAATGGAACTAGTTACAGCAACAATCACAACAAAAAAATTCTCCAAAAGTTTTGACAAAGAGAAAGGGCCACTCTGCTTCAATTGTAAGAAGTGGGGGCACGTATCTGCACAGTGCCCAAATAAAGCAGAAAATGCTAATTACAGTGGGCAATGGCACAAAAGAGAAGACACGGGAAGAGCAATAATCTATCAAGGAACTATTGAGGGAAAGGCAGTACCCCATCTTCATGTGGACAGTGGAGCTGACAGAACCTTGATACACCCAAGCTGGATCCCAAAAAGAGCTTTTGTAGGAAAATCTCAACTGTTTCGAAATTCATGGGGAGATATAAAGAGTCTGCCCTTAGCTGAGGTACAGATTGTAGTTGGAGGAAAGAAGTACACCCTAGAGGTAGCAGTGACAAAAGGCCTGACATACAATGCTCTACTTGTTGAGAAAGAGCACTTGTCTAGAATGTATGTATTGTTTGCAATTATTTATTCATTGGTGTATTATTATCTTGTGTTTAGTTGCTAAGTTATTGTTTATTATAATAACATTATTTATATCCTCCAGCATAGTAACTAAGTACTTGTTTATTTTAGATGCATTATTATAGCCTGTGGCACTGGACATTTTTTAGTTTAAATTATGTTTCTATAGTAGTTGTGTTTACTTCTTAAGATATTTTATTCTTGGAAAGTTGTTTCTCTGCAACTCTGCAACAGGTTATGGGCCCAGAGCTCACTTGACAACTAGATAAAGAATAAACTGTGCAGTGTTTAAAAGACTTACCTAAAATATAATAATAATGGCAACTGAGTCAAAGTCAGTGACTGTTTATCCTCTTAATGGATCAAACTATCCAACCTGGAAGCTTCAGTGTCAGATGGCATTGATGAAGGAAGGACTGTGGAGCATTGTAAATGGTACTGAGCATGCTCCTGAAGCAGAAGGTGGAGACAGGCATACTAAGTTCTCTACTAGAAGAGACCGTGCACTCGCAACTATTGTACTGTCTGTTGACCCATCTCTACTGTACTTAATTGGAAGTCCTGAGGATCCAGTGGAAGTTTGGAGGATGTTAGCTAACCAGTTTCAAAGGAAAACTTGGGCTAACAAGCTGGAGCTCCGACGTAAGCTGTACTCTCTAAGAATGAAGGATGGTGATTCTGTTCACTCTCACATAAAGGCAATGACTGAAGTTTTTAACAGTCTGTCCATTGTTGGTGATCCTATTTCTGAGGAGGATCAAGTTGTGTACTTGCTTGCAAGTATTCCTGAATCTTACAGCATGCTTGTGACAGCTTTAGAGGCAAGCACAGAAGTACCAAAGATGGAGCTTGTGACTGAGAGGTTGTTGCATGAAGAATGCAAGTTGAAAGGCAGAGAAAAAGCTAGTGCAAGTAATGAGAAAGTAATGGCTGCAGGTCACAGATACAAAAAGAGAGGTCCAAAATGCTACAACTGTGGGAAATATGGCCACATCAAGAGAAACTGCAGGAATAATCCTGAGCAGAAGAGTGTAGCTGACAAGGGTTTTAAGCAGAGAGCTAATGCAGCAGGAACTAAACAGAGGAACAGCAGCTCTGACAGGGAAAGTGTGGGACTTGTTGTGCAGCATGCAATGTCAAGTCACTCTAAGAAGACTGCTTGGATAGTAGACTCTGGTGCTACGTGTCACATGTGTAATGATCAATCTGTGTTTGTGACATATGAGAGTCTGAAAACACCTCTGAAAGTAACACTAGGTGATGGTTACGAAGTCGATGCACTCGGACGTGGAGTTGTAATACTGTATAGTGAGTTACCCAGTGGAAGAAGTAAGAGGTGCAAGTTGCATGATGTTCTGCATGTGCCAAGATTGTCATACAATTTATTTAGTGTATCAATGGCTACAAAGCGTGATAAGACAGTGAGATTTGGAAAGACTAACTGTCAGGTCCTTGATAAAAACGAGCCTGTTGCTATTGCTATAAAAGTAGGAGAGCTTTACTATCTCAAGTGTCACATGAATGGCATATACTCCAACACAGCCAAGACTCAAGTCCAAGAGTCCAAAGAAGACAAATGGCACCAAAGATTTGGACATTTAAGTGCAAGAAACTTGCAGAAATTAGCTAAAGAGAAACTTGTCAATGGATTTGACTATAACTCTTCAAGAGAGATCAGTTTCTGTCAAGCATGTATTGAAGGAAAACTTCACAAGAGAAAGTTTCCCACCACTGTAGGAAAGAGAGCCAAGAAACCACTTGAACTGGTTCATAGTGATGTTTGTGGGAAGATTTCAACACCATCATTAGGTGGAGGTATCTATTTTCTCACTTTCATTGATGACAACACTCACTATGTGTGGATCTATATCCTGAAGAGCAAGGACCAAGTGTTTGAAAAATTCCTTGAGTGGAAGGCTCTGGTAGAAAATTCTAGTGGACGAAAGCTGAGGACTCTACGTTCTGACAACGGAGGAGAGTATACTTCTGCAGAATTCACTGCATACCTCAGGAAAGAAGGAGTACGTCATGAGTTTACAGTGTCTAAGACCCCCCAACAGAATGGTGTGGCTGAAAGAATGAATAGGACACTTGTTGAAACTGTACGTTCAATGTTGTCTGATGCCAATTTGCCGAAAAGGTTCTGGGCTGAAACACTCTCAACAGCTGTGTATCTTCGTAATCGCAGTCCTACAACAGTAGTTCAAGGAAAGACACCATTTGAGGCCTGGATGAAAGAGAAGCCCAATGTGGGTCACCTCAAAGTTTTTGGTTGTCTGTGCTATGCACATGTTGCTAAGGATGAGCGACAGAAGTTTGATGCTAAGGCGAGGAAGTGCATCATGTTAGGCTATGGTAGTGAAACTAAAGCTTACCGACTCTATGATATTGAACGAAAGAAAGTCTTCTTTAGCCGTGATGTGGTCTTCAACGAAAATGTGAATGGAATTGAGAAGGAGTCTGTGAGCAATGACTCTGACACAAGATTTGTTCAGATCAAATGCTCAGATGAAGAAGATCACACAGAGAGTTTCAATGAAGAAGAGGAACAGGAATCTCTACAAGAGGAACAGGAATCTCTACAAGAGGAAGATTCTGATACTGGTTTGCGACGTTCATCAAGGGAACGAAGAAAGCCTGATTACTATGGAGTAAGAGTTATAGTTGCAGACACCTCTGGAGATCCAACATCTCTAAAGGAAGCACTGGCCAGCTCAGACAAGACAAAATGGGTGAATGCAATGGAGAAGGAGATGGAATCCTTACATGTAAATGAGGTTTGGGATCTGGTAGAACTGCCCAAAGATAAGAAAACTGTTGGTAGTAAGTGGGTATTTAAAACCAAAAGAAGTGCTAATGGTACAGTTGAAAGGCATAAGGCT
Organism: Diacarnus erythraeanus; assembly: GCA_964016965.1. Lineage (NCBI taxonomy): Eukaryota > Metazoa > Porifera > Demospongiae > Poecilosclerida > Podospongiidae > Diacarnus > Diacarnus erythraeanus. The sequence continues at coordinate 3,377,489 of OZ024673.1, read as the reverse complement.
CGGCTAGTAGCACAAGGATACTCACAACGGTATGGGCAAGACTATGACGAAACCTTCTCGCCAGTTGTCAGGTTTGAATCTTTGAGAACGGTCATAGCACTTGCAGTGCAAAATAGTTTGAAGCTTTGTCAAATGGATGTGACAACTGCATTTCTAAATGGAGAACTCAAGGAGGAAGTGTATATGAAACAGCCTGAAGGATATGTTATAAAAGGCAAGGAAAATTTAGTATGCAAATTGAAGAAGAGCATCTACGGTTTGAAACAAAGTCCCAGATGTTGGAACTCAGCTTTAGATTGTCATTTGAAGAAAATGGGATTTAAACAAGCAGCTGGAGACCCTTGCATATACATGGCTTCAGAAGGAGAGATGTTTTTAACTGCTGTATATGTGGATGACATTCTTTTAGCTGGAAGAAGTGATGAGAGGTTAACCACTGTCAAGCAAGCTCTATCGAGGAAATTTCAAGTGAAAGACATGGGAAAACTGCACCACTTTCTGGGCATAAATGTTGTTCAAGATTACAAGAATGGAAGTGTTTGGATTGGACAGGAATTGTACACAGAGAACATCTTGAAAAGATATGGTATGGAAGATGCCAAGCCAATTCAAACTCCGGTGGATATTAGTACAAAGTTGATGAAAGGGGGAGATGAAGACACATGTGTGGACCAGCAACTATATCAGTCAGCTGTGGGAAGTCTCCTATACCTGTCTATTGTCACAAGACCAGACATCACGTATGCAGTAAGTAATGTGGCTAAATTCTGTGCCAAACCAATGAAGCAGCATTGGGTAGCTGTGAAGCGAATCTTTCGCTATCTGAAAGGAACTCAGAAGTATGGACTTCTCTATAGCAAAAATGATTCCAACTGTGTGGGATTCTCAGATGCTGATTGGGGAGGTGATTTGGATGATCGCAAGTCAACTTCTGGGTATGTGTTTCAAGTTGGTGGAACAGCTATAAGTTGGAGAAGTAAGAAGCAGGCCTGTGTGGCACTATCAACAGCTGAGGCTGAGTACATTACCCTTGCTGGCACTGCTCAAGAGTCTTTATGGTTACAACAACTTTTTTCAGATCTGCAGAAAGAACCTACAAAGAAAATGGTCATATTTGAAGATAACCAGTCTGCAATAAGCATGGCAAAAAACCCTCAGTTCCACAGTCGATCAAAGCATATTGCTATCAAGTACCATTTCATCAGAGAACAGGTCAGGAATGGAAAGGTGGAACTGAAATATTGTAGGACAAATGATATGGTTGCTGACATCATGACCAAAGGATTGAGTGGAAAGCAGTTTGAGAAGTTGAGATTCATGGCTGGAGTGGCACCAATGGCCAAACATCCTGAGACAAGTGAGAAGGAGTGTTGAGAAAGAGCACTTGTCTAGAATGTATGTATTGTTTGCAATTATTTATTCATTGGTGTATTATTATCTTGTGTTTAGTTGCTAAGTTATTGTTTATTATAATAACATTATTTATATCCTCCAGCATAGTAACTAAGTACTTGTTTATTTTAGATGCATTATTATAGCCTGTGGCACTGGACATTTTTTAGTTTAAATTATGTTTCTATAGTAGTTGTGTTTACTTCTTAAGATATTTTATTCTTGGAAAGTTGTTTCTCTGCAACTCTGCAACACTACTGGGTAGAGACATTCCAGAGCTAAATCAGTTGGCAGAAAAGTTTGACAAACAGCGAGCTGAGGAGGCCTTAATGGTGACTTCAAGAGCACAAGCCAGAAGGGAACAGCTAGAGGATAAGGAACTGCAGAGGAAGCAGTTGCAATCTGAAGTTCAGCCTCACACCCTTGAGGATGAAGAAGATTCATCTGATGTATCACATACCCAATCAGATGAAGAAGAGACTAGTCAGAGTATTCAACCTGTTCATGAACACTTTATGGACATTAATGAAGAATCTACTTTGACATCGAAATCACCAGAATCTAAAAGTAACCTTGGTGATCTATATAATTTTGATCCCTCTTTATTTTTGCAAGTTCGAGATAAGAAGAAGCTTAGCAGAGGTCAAAAGAGGCAACAGTCAGTACAGTTACTGAGTGGAAAAGAGGCAAGCTTGCCAGAAAAGATGTCTAGAGAAGAACTTGAGTTGGCTCAGAAAAATGATCCAACACTGGCTGAAGCTAGACGCCAGGCAGATATGGGAGGAAAATCCTACCTTTGGCATGATGGCTTACTGTATAGAGTGAGAGAAGTGAAAACTCAAGAAGAACCAGAGCTACAAATTGTACTACCATTAAAGTGCCGTGAGTCAGTCTTGGAATTAGCTCATTCAGCTCCCCTTGCAGGTCACTTTGGAAAATGTAAAACAACTGAATGTATCCTGAAGAGATTTTTCTGGCCAGGAGTTCGAAAGGAAGTTCAAGCCCTATGTCGAAGTTGTCCAAAGTGCCAGAAGACTGCTGTAGTTCAGAAAAATCGAGCTCCTCTGAAGCCCCTCCCTATTATTGATGTACCTTTTTCTTAAATATATATTGGTCGTGATGGATTATGCGACTAAGTGGCCAGAGGCAGTGGCCTTGAAGTCAGTGGACAGCGAGACAGTAGCAAGAACTCTTGTGGAGTTGTTTGCTCGAATCGGGATACCTAAAGAGATTTTAACTGATCAGGGTTCAAACTTTGTATCGAAATTAATGATAGAATTTTATCATCTGACAGGAGTTACTCCCATTAAAACAAGTATATATCATCCACAAACTGATGGCATGGTTGAACGTTTTAATGCTACATTAAAGAGAATGCTTAGAAAAGGTGTTGCCAAGGATGCCAAGGATTGGGACCAACTTCTACCATTTATGTTGTTTGCTTATCGTGGAGCAAAACACACCACCACAGGATTTTCTCCCTATGAACTTGTATATGGACGTAAGATGAGAGACACTGTAGATATTCTTGCAGAACAGTGGGAGAATGGTGTACAGACAGAGCAGAATGTTGTGACATACCTCAGAAAAGTGCAAGAGAGGTTTCAAAGAATGAAGAAACTAGTGAAGGAGAATGAAGAACATTCCAAACAGGAAATGAAGAAGTGGTATGACAGGACAGCCCGAGAGCGTTCCTTCAAGGAAGGAGATCAGGTTCTTGTCTTATTACCATCAAAGAACAATAAACTTTTGACTGATTGGTTGGGACCATATACCATTACCAAGCAACTCTCAGACTTCAATTATGAAGTTGACATGATGGACAGAGCTAAGAGAAAGAGAACCTTCCACATTAATTCTCTCAAGGAGTGGCACTCCCCTATAGCAGCAGCCCTTTTAGTTCAAGAAGATCCAAAAGTGGGTGAGAATTGCCAACCTGGGAGACTGACAGTAAGTCTGACGAAACAGATTGTTTTTCACATCTCACTGAAGACCAGAAACAGGACTTAGCACAACTGCTGAATGAGTTTCAATATGTCCTAAGTGACATTCCTGGAAAGACACAATTAGTCAGCCACAGTATTGAGACTGGAAGTGCTCGTCCTATTCGTATGCCTCCTTATCGACTTCCTCAGGCAATGAAAGAAACACTCCAAGAAGAAATTAAGGAGATGTTGAAGCACAAAATTATTGAACCTTCGAAAAGTGAGTGGGCATCACCTGTGATTTTGGTTTCCAAGAAAGATGGTACCAAGCGATTGTGTGTTGATTTTCGTAGGTTGAATAGTGTAACAGAAGCAGATCCATACCCCATTCCCCGAGTGGATGAGCTGATTGATCGGTTAGGGAATGCCAAATTTATTACAACATTGGACCTAACTAAAGGATATTGGCAAGTTCCTGTAGCTCCAGAATCAAGAGCTAAAACTGCTTTTGTCACTCCATTTGGCAAGTATCAGTTTTTAACAATGCCTTTTGGTTTAATGGGTGCCCCATCAACTTTTCAGAGAATGATGGATGACTTATTGAGAGATCTTCACTTATTTTCGGCTGCCTACATTGATGATTATAGTTATCTTTAGTGAAGATTGGGATCAGCATGTAAAACATGTCAGAGCAGTGTTTCAGAAACTTGGAGAGGCTGGACTCACAGTGAAGAAAAAGAAATGTCAATTTGGCCGCAAAGAGTGTCATTATCTGGGCCATATCATTGGCCAGGGCTATGTCCAGCCTGAAGAATGTAAGCTCACAGCTGTGAAAGAGTACCCCCGACCCAAGACAAAGAAGCATGTTAGAGCATTCTTAGGTTTGGCAGGTTATTACAGAAGATTTATTCCCAATTTTGCTGAGATAGCCATACCTCTATCCGACCTCACTAAGAAGTTGATGCCAAATACAGTTGTTTGGAATGAAAAGACGGAGCAAGCATTTGTGCAACTCAAGAAACTCCTCACTTCTAAGCCTATACTGCACAGTCCAGACATTAAGAAACCCTTCACTCTCCAGACTGATGCTTCTGAAACTGGTATAGGGGCAGTACTCCAATCAGATGAAAGTGGAGTTGAACACCCCGTGGCATATTTCAGTAGAAAGCTTCTTCCTCGGGAGACTCGCTATGCCACAGTAGAAAAAAATGCCTTGCTGTCGTATCTGGGGTAAGGTTTTTCAGAGTATACTTGGAAGGAACCAGATTTACCATTGAGACAGATCACCGTTCTTTAGAATATTTGCGAAGGATGAGGGAGACAAATGGACGTCTTACTCGCTGGAGTCTGAGCTTGCAACCCTATGACTTTGCGATTCGTCACCAAGCAGGAGTGAACAATGGCAATGCTGATGGACTTTCAAGGATAGCTTACACTCAGCAAGCTTCGTCTGAAAAAGGAGGAGGAGATGTCAGGGACTCACATCGGACATGTGATGTCTCACACTAGCTACAGCTGACGGGACTATACTATGTAAGACTATTTTATTCTCATTGACTATCATTATTATTTGTATTATCATTCTCATTATTATCATTGTATCACTGAACTGCACATGCTCAGTAGTTTGTTTATGGTTGCTAGGTCAGAGTTTTTGTTTTTGAACACCATTATTACATGAACGGTTATAGCTACTCAAAATAATATTTTTAACTACTAACGCTACTTGTTAGTTTTAAGAACCCTCACAGCCTGAGAATGTGCCAGCTGCATGTACTGATGAAAATGTCAATATTTTATCTATAAAAGAAGAACTTCACTCAGAAAATTCCATTGGCTGTGACTCTTCTTTACAGTGGTTTCATTTGAGGTGTATATATAATATAGCAAAGAACCCCCCCCCCCTAAGAGCAGAAAGTGGTTTTGTAGAGAGTATTATATACAATGTTTGCTCCCTCATAACTGGCCACAGATAACTATCACTCAATGTATTGTGCTGTCATGAACTTATGTGTACTATGAGTGGGTGTGGTCAGTACAAACATGTGGAGGCTGGGTCATGGCTTTGGTGATGCAAGCATCAAAGTAGGATAATCATTTTCTGCCAATTCCAGCTTCTCAAAAGGAATTCCTGCAAGAGGAAGGAAAGGACACATTTGGGAGCAGCTGTTTCGTCCATTATAGAGCTCTATTCTAGAAAGCTAAAGAAATTAAAGTGCATTGACGGATAGAGGCCATGCCACTTTCCAAGTGTATAGCTAGCTAGCTAGCAATATCACTAGACAGTGGAGCTCCAAAATCCAGTGATAACCTCCCAGGAAAGGACACAGAGCTATATAGGTAAACTAGCTAGTTTGGCAAACAGCTAGTCAACAAACTGCTAACTAGCTATACTGGACATAACGATCCACTGTGTACGCCACGCCCCCAAAACACTTTGCACATGCGCAACCGGAACTCTAGTGAAAAAGAAGTGATTCCGGTACCAGAACTCTAGCCACTGCCTATAATAATGTCTACAATGAAATTGAGAAGATGCTGAGGTAGGCCGAGTATAAGAATTGAGTGCTATTATCTAGCTAGTACATAGCTACTCCATTAGGTCTGTTGTTACAGACGCTACATACCTTGCAATCCACTGTGTAAATGACTTTACATATAGCTATAATTATAGGAAGTGGCTATTCGTCCGGCAGCCGGACACAGTTTGCAGGGCTATTCGTCCGGCAATGCATTTGCGCGTGCGCAGTGGGCGGGGTTTGGTGTGATTAGTGCGCTGCGCGCGCTCCTCGTAGCCTTTCGTTAGCCTCAGCCGGTCATTCTCTGTACATAATCAGGGGGGTGATTCTATATGTGTAAATCCTCGACATTACGTCATTTGTAATATACTTGTAATATTCAATAATATATAATAAGATTACTGACTATAAAATAAGATTACTGTAATATACTATAAGAATACTGTAAGGAAATTTACACATAGAAGGATCCATAATCAGGGTATGGTAGCCAACTATGGTAGCTGTATCAAAACTTCTAGATAGCATCTTTTGACATCCTACTCTTCAGATTGATTTTGCAAGGTTACTGTACTTGCTGCAGTGCCTTAGAAGCTGAGTTGGTAGACACTATCCTCATTTTTAAGCAGTGTTTCTAATACCAGGGGCTGATCCAGGACTTTCAGTGGGGGGGGGGGGGGGGGGGGGGGGTGGATAGCAAACTAAAGCAATGATAGATGCTATTTAGGTCCTTAATCATGTCAGGGTGACTGTTGCTTTCAGCATCTAATTCACTGTCAGTATATACCATCACAGAGGGGGGTGGCTAGCAACCCCATCCACCCCCCTGAATCAGCCCCTGGAGACTGTTGACATAAACTACCCAAGATCAAAAATAGCTTTTATTAACAAGATCAAGAGAGTTTGTGCTCTTGACAGTAACAACAAAACCATTGCTTGCTTTTTGGACGTTTCTTAAGGGCAACACAGTTAAAATGGAACCATGAAAGACATGAATCACACACAACAGAGTTTTCTGTATCATCATTGATAACTTTAGAACAGCTTCCACAGTACCAAACAGCATTCTTCCTGACAACTTCCAAGACTTGTGTTAGTGCAGCCCAGCATCTTCAGAAAAGTATTTTTGAATGCTTGGAATGCATACATTTTCATTAAGACACGAAGCAGATATTCTTTCTGGTTTCATCTCCACATCTTCTTCAACAAGCCTCTTTCGTGCCAAAACTGCTTCTTTAATTTGACAGTCAACGAACCATGACAAAATCACTGTGGAAAGAATAGTACAAACTTTTAATAGGGGACGCTTTGGGACTACAGTAGAACCTCCCTTATTCATACACTATGGTTCCAGAGGGTGTCCCTAACTAAGAAAATGTCTTTACTGGGAATGGGAATACACTTGTGACCAAGAAGGACAGTATGAACAAGCTATATAAGCTCCAGAGCATGAAAATACAGCTGCTCATTGCTAGAGGCACATTAATGACAGTCTAGACCTTAAACACAGCATTAGTGTATGCTACAACAGCTGAATAGGCTGTCCTGGGAGTCTGGATAAAGGATGTTCTACTGTACTGTAAGGAAGTTGTCCCTTTCTCAAAAGTTAAAAGGACCTGGGAGGGTCTTCAGGGGCTGATGGGGAGGGGGGGGGGGGGGGGGGGGGCCTTCAGTGAACTACTATGTGTACGGCTATAGACTTATTATAGAATCCCCATGAAACTTGAACATGGCTAATTTACATTGTATTATAAAAAGTATTAGCCACTAATGATGAAAGAACAACCATCTACGACCCTGTTCTGCCCTCCCCTCCTTTCAGAAATCCTAGTTCCACCCCTGATCAGAGATTCCACTTCTAGCTATGATTAATAATATTATAGAAAAAAACTTCTAGCAATGGCCACTTTCAGGACTGAAAGAGAGGGAGGGGTAAACTGAGGCAATGTATGACTATTTCCTTCATCTCTGCTAGCAGGTGACTTCTTCAAAAATGATACTGGTTGAATTTTTTTTAATCTCTTCCGTGCAGGCAAACCAATGATAGTCTTCTCTGCTCCTTTTGGCAGGCCACGCTTTTTGATCACTGGTGGAAGTTTAAGTTTTTTTACACCTGCATTATTATACACTTCAGTGAACAGAACAACCTTTGATACATGTCAATGGCCTTTTCATGGGAACACGGAAAGCTGCTGACAAGCATGCTTAGTGTCAGATTGACAAAAACAGCAATCTTGCACTACCCCCCTCCCCCCATTTGGCCCACAAAATTTGGAAACTCCCCCCCCCCCCCAAGTTATGTATACCATACTCATCACTTCTGCTATCCTTGCTAATCACCTGCAACACTTTCAGAAACACCTGGATCTCTCCAATCACCTGCAACACTATCAGAAACACCTGGATCTCTGTCAGGGCTATCACTGGAACTATCACATGGATCATTGGAAGACTGCACTGTGGAAGGGCCATCAAGTTCAGGTGAACTGTCAAGCCACAACACTCAAATAGAAAAAAAAAGGTTAATGCTCTGGGTAGTTACATAGTAAGTTAGCTTTATGGCTTTGTGGTAAAAAATACTTCCATTTATGGAGTTACAGGGAAGCCACAAGTAACACATAAGTATGTAGTACATAATAGTAATATAAATTGTGTACTAAGGGCCAAAACACTATGAATTTGAACTCCTGTAATTCAGGACACTGTAAAAGGAGATTGGAGGCTTGAGAAGAGGCTATAACTATATCAAAAATAATGCAGGTCCTTCCAAACAGTGGGCATGCTCGTATCACTGCACATGTACATGAATAGCTGCACTACAGGCTCTGAGCTGCCAATCAAAATTTGTTTTACCTTCTGGGATTTGAATGTCTACCTCAGTCTCTGTAGTTTCATCTATACAACAACAGAGCATTTGGAAAAAATAAAGTCCAAGGTTGTTATACAGTACCAGAACTCTCTTCGTCCATTATCTGTAAAGTTACAACTGCTATTTTCCCTTCAGTCCATACATCCCTCAACCTTTTTAGCAGACCAAAATGAACATTGAACTCAGCCATTCCCACTTCTGATGCAAGAGATGCCAACTCCTGAGCTACCAAGTGAGACTTGTGGAATTTTTGGTGCTGAGATGGTACAGATTTTCTTTCACCACATGGTATACAGGTAATCTGCAAATTGATACAATGTTTGCTTATTTCACAGACACATCTTGTTAAAAAGAAATGGCCTTCTAAAAAAGGTAGTTACCATACACTCTTGATACTTAACGTCCCTTTAAGGAACCCCCACAGAAGGACACATCATTTTTTAGGCACTAGCTAACACACCTCAACAGAAGAATTGTCTGTGCTATTTCCTTTCTTGTTCCTGAAAGTGTCACGCATGTAGCTGATAGTCCACCTTGGGGATACACCAGTAATGCCATACAGTGATTCTTTTCGGCTTTCTCGGACAGCAAACATGTGCTGACATGGTAAATGCATACTTTTCCAGAATGTACACTGATAGCTATCAATAGTTACACTCAAAATTCCATTGGATGAATTAATAGTGCAGGTGATTCCATCATCTTGATCAATCTTCACCTTGCTTCGCAATGATAACTGCTTATGAATGTAGTCTGCAGCATAGGGAGTAAGTAGTAGAGAAAATTGTTCCTCTGGTGAGTCAGGTGAAAATGAGGACACTCTTTTCTTGGCTAAAGCCATTAAAGTAGAATGATCCCTCTCATTTCGTAAACACGATAAAACTGAAAAAAACTGTTCAAAAAATGTAGAGAGGCTTGCATACTTAGAGCACGCACTCTTTACTTTGGCATTAATACTCTCCAAGCGATTATTTGTTCGTTCTCCTACAGTGTAGCCTTTGAAACATTCCACCCATTCATGGCGAATAGGGTGCCAATTTATATCATAGTATTCAATAACTGATTCAAGCCCAGACATTTTGAGGTCCTTGTAGTGATCATCATATTTCTCTTCTGATGATGAATATGCTAAACGTGTTAAAAGCTTAAGGGCATGGTCACGTTCCCCTGAGAGTAGGCCAAGTTTATTACAGGATACCTCCCTCCTCATGCTCCTCATAGTGTGAAAGAGGCAGATATTTAGAGAAGCATTAGGAAATTCCCTCTGAAAAACAACTCTTTCTGTAAAATCCTTGTCAGAGATGACTACCACAGTTTCAGACCACTGGATATTATGTGATTTAAATGCTTGTACCATTTTAGATATTGCTTCTTCAGTTTCTAAGGCAGTAAGATACATTGCTATTATTTCACTTTGTCCATTACTGTCCACAACCAACATAAGGTAAAGAGGCATCCTCAATTCATTAAGCTTGTATGTTGCATCCACCATGAGTACTTCAGGGTACGAGGCAAAAATATGTTTCATTATGGAATCCTGAAAGAGGATTCCTGTAAAAACATCATCTTCAGCCTTGAAAATTTCTACAGTAGAACCTGTAGCAAAATAAGGAAACTTCATGAGGGATAAGCACACATGCATGCACACACACAATAGTGGAAGCAGTCCAACAGGTCAGGCTTTGGCCAGACCAATATTTCACTGTGGTGTTAGCTATGCTGAAACTGGCCAAAAAAAAATCTCCAAAACATTGATTGCTAGCTAACACTGCCAGCTACTCACCATCAATAGCCTTCAACTTAGTAACTAATGCCTCCAAATCGTTCCTATCAGTCTTAGTTCGGAGCCCTGTCTGAATATTGCTAATATCCTTCAACGTTACAACTTTGTTATAAAAATTGCTTATTTGTTGTTGTAATAGCTTTTTATTAACTTTAAGGTTTAATAAATTTTCAATCTTGCCCGTTAAGTCTTCTTTGTTTTGGAAGGTGGTTATAAATGTCCTGCAGAGTAAAAAGCCTAGTCAGGTGGTATCATGGGAGCCGCCCCCCAGTATTCAAGGTTCTATATGTACTGTTTCAAGTGTTGTTGGCCTAGTCCTGGCTATTCAACATCCACCTTAGTATTCTACATTCAACCAGCTCTTCCAATATTCGGGACCTCTGTACACCTCTATGTGTACAATCATGTCGGTACTATGAGAGCAACCAGTCATGAGAATCACACATAATTGACAGGCAAAGAATGCTGGTTTCATGTAAATGGGTTTACGTTCCAGCTGGATTCTCCTAGCTATGTAGCTCAATAGTGTAATTACCTCATCAACTTCATGATTATGGTCTTCTGACACTTCAGTTACTACAAGAGTCTGTCCATCCTCACTAAGAGGAAACTTAATTCCTGCAGAGCAATTTTGCTTCACAGTACTACATGCAGACACTTTATGTCACAACACTATAGAATCTTACAGCTGGAGGCTTACCTCTGTTTACTTCTTTGACCAGTTCCTTCAGACTTATGCTTTTTGCCTCCAAATACACAGGCAAAGTGAAGAGTATAATATACTAGAGCACTGTTTGCACTTTCAATGCGTTTTGGGGCTCTCATTCTTGCTTTTTCTAATGTTCTGGAATCACGATGAGTTAGCTGAACGAATTTCTCCTTCTGGTAAGATTCTATCTTCTCCTGAAGTTGAGTATAAGAGGAAAAACTCTCTCCAACGACAAACTCAACTGGAACCGCCATACTGCATCTGCCGCGCGCTAGCTACATATACACAGTCTATCAGACATTCACACCCACAGGTCGAAGGTCAAGCATACTGCGCACGCGCAAATGTATTGCCGGACGAATAGCTCTGCACAAACTGTGTCCGGCTGCCGGACGAATAGCCACTTCGATAATTATTATGGCGTGGGATTAGGGTCAAAAATCGATCTGCAATTTGTGATCCGTTCTGCAACATTGCTCTGCACATTTGTTCCGCACATGGGCCCGTTACACCTCCGTTCTGCACATTCGTTCTGCATTTCCGTTCTGCACCGGTGCACATTCGATCTGCACATTCGATCTGCACATTCGATCTGCACATTCGATCTGCACATTCGATCTGCACATTCGTTCTGTACCACTGCACATTCGATCTGCACATTCGTTCTGCATGAATGCTCTTAAGTTTGGTAGCATCAAAACTTCCTGTAAATTTCGTGGGCTGTGCCAAATGTTCAGGGACAAGCTATAGCTAAATGCCAACTCAACTGAGGGCAAATCCAGCAAAAAAGGGAGGGGGTGGTGCCAAGTACACTACGTGTGTTGTGAGAGGAAGGGGCCTCCTTTGCTTTTTTTATTGAGGAAGAAAAAATTTGGCTTTGCTTTTAGAGGCAATAAAAAAGGTGTGTGGCATCCTGATCTATTGTCACTACCTGGGACTTGGTTCTTTCATGTGCTAAGTCCTAATTCAATTTCTATAGTATAATAGAGTTAATAATGTTTCTCTTTGTACATTGTGCAGCTCTCAACCAGACATCAAATAGTACAACAGCTAATGCTGGACAAAGTAATATGCATTAGAAAAGTGGCTATCGACCAATTACATGATGGCTTAAAGAGCTTAGGATTCATTAAGCTAATAAGGAGACTCCCAAAGATTTTTGAAGAATTATTTATAGCTAAGTACAAATAGCAGTGAAACCACCCCAGAACTTTTGTTACATATGTTCCACGCTAATTGTTCTAATGGTAAAGATCACCACTCTTTCAAATTATTCAAAGACTATTTATCCCTTTCGCTCCCAAAAGAGTGTAATTTTACACACTTTTCAACCGTCCGTTACTCGGACCCCGTCGGCACCAGGACGTCCTCCTGCCGCCAACCTTTGACTGTCAGCATCGGAAGTCAGAACAATGGGTTGTGGTCCGTCAGTTCTCAGATGTTTGACCACAGGGAGGAGCTGCCTTTGATCTTCCTTTGATGTTCGCTTTATATGGACTTTAAAAAAAAAAATAAAATAAAAAAAAAATAAAAAGAAAAGGAGAGTGGCATAGTGCATGGGGCAGTGCTGTAGAGGATCGTCGGTGTGAGAGAGGCCATAAGCAGGCCAGCAAGAGTCTCCAAGGAGCTCATTCTTTCTGCCTTGATCTGCTAGCCGCCAGCATGACGTCACGCTGACCTGTGCGACCTTTTGCTGCCTGGGGCGCCGGCGCCTAGTGACGACCAATGCCAAATCAAAAAAAAATCCAAAATTAGTGTAGCGAAAGGGTTAGTATCGAGGACCTAGCAATATGGATTGGAATTCTGGGGCTCCAGGCTTTTAAGCGAAGGAGTGGACAGTGACATTGATAGCAGCTGTAAGTTCCGTAGCTAAGCTAACCTAATATCTGAGCTGAGAAGTGTGAGCCCAGGGTGTGTGTCCAGCCCACAGAATCACTATCTTTCCTGTAGAAGCTAGGAAAGAGTGTTGTGGGGGAACACCCCTCCTGAGACTCCCTCGACCTCGACATTGGTGTGTGTAGACTTGGGGTGTGTCCAGAGGGGTGTGGGAGTGGAGGTGTGTCCAGCTGAACCCCCACTTGACCTAGAGAGTTAAGGGGCGTGTGTGTGAGAGATTTGGAGGTGTGTCTAGATCCTGTAGACCTCTCAGAAGGAGGAGGGGGAACCCCCTTGTGGCCCGCTAGAAGGTGGAGACCCTGAATGTGTCCAGAGGGGCGTGGGAGTGGAGGTGTGTCCAGCTGAACCCCCACTTGACCTAGGGAGTTAAGGGGTGTGTGTGTGTGAGAGAGATTTGGAGGTGTGTCTAGATCCTGTAGACCTTGCAGAAGGAGGAGGGGGAACCCCCTTGTGGCCCGCTAGAAGGGGTGTGAGAAGACCCTGGGTGTGTTTAGAGGGGCGTGGGAGTGGAGGTGTGTCCAGCTGAATCCCCACTTGACCTAGGGAGTTAAGGGGTGTGTGTGTGAGAGATTTGGAGGTGTGTCTAGATCCTGTAGACCTTGCAGAAGGAGGAGGGGGAACCCCCTTGTGGCCCACTAGAAGGGTGTGTGTGTGGAGACCCTGAATGTGTCCAGAGGGGTGTGGGAGTGGAGGTGTGTCCAGTTGAATCCCCACTTGACCTAGGGAGTTAAGGGGTGTGTGTGTGAGAGAGATTTGGAGGTGTGTCTAGATCCTGTAGACCTCTCAGAAGGAGGAGGGGGAACCCCCTTGTGGCCCGCTAGAAGGGGTGTGTGAAGACCCTGGGTGTGTTTAGAGGGGCGTGGAACCAGATGTGTATCTAGCTGGCCTGTAGACTCTATAGGTAGAGTGTGGGGGCACCTCCCCCCCCCCCCCCC